>QJPP01000817.1:670252-705550 GCA_003996215.1 Jaltomata sinuosa | reverse complement strand
AGGCAGATTTGTTAGAGTACTGAACATCGTCAGTTGGATTCCAATTAGCATAATTCATTTTGTTCCTGTCTCCAATTGGTATAATCAAAATGTATTGCACCAGGTCAGCTGTTAGAACCTCATTTAGTTTAGAAATATTCCACTCTCCATTAGATATGTAATTATCAACAATGATTTTAGAGTAGTAGAATCTTCCCTGAGTTAGTCTGGCTAAGCACCCTTACTAGACCAATTTTCCCACCAGAAATTGTTGTTACCTGCCTGAATACTCCAGATGATATTGGGTTCAGCAAGGTGTTTGATGGTCATCATTTGTTTCCAACAGTGAGAGGTGACACTGGATTTGGCTCTGGCTACTGCATGCATTCTGCTACAGTATTTTGCATTCAGAAAGCTAGCCCAAAGTGAATCTATAGTTCTGTACCTCCATCATTTTTTGATAGCCAGAGTGGTACTGATTTCCTGCATGCTTCTGATTCCAATACCCCCTTCCTCTTGTGGGAGGCATAGTCTTTTCCATGCACTTTTCCATGCACACCAATGATACTTGGTTTTGTCCCAAGATGTGCCCCAAAAGAAATTGGAGAAGTGTTTCTCAATTAAGTCAAGGCTGCCCTTTGGAGGGCTCGGAGCAGATAAAGTATAAACAGGTAAGGATTGCAAGACATGCTTGATCAAGATAATCTTACCACAAGGGAAGAGAATGTTTCCATGCCAACCTTTGAGTTTATTCACCACATTTTCAACCATACTATCAAAAAGGCTAATTCTTTTTTACCAATGAGTATGGGACATCCAAGGTAATTGAAAGGAAAGCTCTTATCCATAAAATTAGTGATCATTCTCATTCTATTAATTCTGCTAGCAGAAGCCTTAGGATGAATGACAAAGAAACTTTTAGCATTATTCACCAATTGACCAGAGATAGTTTCATAGTCTTCAATACATTTCATGACTAATTTAATAGACTTATTATTACCACCTGTGAAGATCATAATGTCATCCGTATAAGCCAGATGATTAATAATGGAACCATTTTTACTCATGAAGAAGGGGGTAAAATCAGGGTGGTGATTTAATCTATTTAGCATTCTAGTCAGGACCTCAGCACCCAAAATAAAAAGGGATGGGGAAAGGGGATCACCTTGTTTTAATCCTTGAGAGGATGTAAAAAAATCATGTCTATGACCATTTATAACAATAGAGTACCAGACATTATTGAGCAGTCTTTTTATCCAGTTAATCCAAACCTCAAAGAAACAAAACTTGATCAAAACAAAAATGAGAAAGTTCCAAGACATCCTATCATATGCTTTGACCATATCTAATTTAATGATCATGTTACCCCTTTTAGTATATTTAGTGATGTCATGAGCAATTTCTTGGGCAAGAAGGACATTCTCAGTTATGAGCCGACCCTTAATGAAGCCACTTTGGTTATCAGAGATTAAAGAGACTAGCAGAGGATTAAGTCTATAGGCCAAAATCTTGGTAATGATCTTATTGGTAAAATTGGTGAGACTAATTGGTCTCATGTATGCAAAAGTACTAGGAGACAAGGTTTTGAGAATAAGGATCAAACATGTATGAGTAAAGAATTTAGTAAGATTACCTCCTTTGAAGAAGTGTTGAACAAACTGGATGATATCAAATTTGATAGTATCCCAGCAACTTTGATAAAACTTACCATTGAATCCATCTGGTCCAGCAGTACTTTCAGAAGACATTCCAAAAATAGCAGTCCAAATTTCTTCTTCTTCTGGAATGGTTGTAAGCATGATATTATCTTCCCCGGTAATGCCTGGGGTGATTATATCTAGCATGTTTCCACACCCCTTTGTGTCCTGCAGATTAAACAGATTCTTGAAATGCCTCACAGCAGCTTTGGCCACCTTGAAATTACTGTGGACCCATTTGCCTCTGTGGTTTTGAATTTTCTGAATATGAAGTCTTCTCCTCTTGTTTCTCATAATATTGTGGAAGTACTTTGTGTTTCTATCTCCTTCATCATACCAAATGATTTGAGATTTTTGTCTCAGAAGATTATCTTGAACTCCCAACCATCTAGTATACTCACTATGAGCTTTATTGAGGTCCTCTCTACCTTGTTCTGTGTTATACATCTCATCATCATCCTCTAGCATCTGAACTCTTGCCTCCCAGCTCATAACTTGATCATGTATGTCTCCCAAAAAAGCTCTTGACCACTGGCTCAACCTTTTTCCCAGAAGTTTGAGTTTGGATTACAAGATCCACATAGGATTTCCAGTGATAGTAGTGTTCCATACCTCTCTAACAGTATCTTAGAAATCTGGTTGATCAACCCAGAGGTTAAGGAACTTGAAGTTTTTGATATGATCTTCATTATCATTGAAACAATTCATAAGTAAAGGTTTATGATCAGAGCCACTTCTAGCCATATGCACAATGTTACTATGTTGGAAATGTTGATCTCATTCAGAGTTCACAAAGATTCTATCAAGTCTTTTCCAAATTCTTTTGCTAGGCCTCCTATTGTTGCACCAAGTAAACCTAGACCCACTGAATCCCAAGTCAGTCATACCACAATTATTCATGCAGCTTATGATTTCAAGACTTTTATAAGCTCTATAGTTATTGCCCCTAAGTTTCTCATTGGAATCCATGATCACATTAAAATCCCCCCAATACACCAAGGGGCTCTAATCAAAGAGTTTATTCTATTAATGCTTCTCCAAAGATCTTTTCTCTCTGTTGTAGTGCACTTAGCATAGACAGTGCTGACGAAGAAATCCTTTGGGTCATTATTGAATCTGAATCTCATAGTAATTTGTTGATCATCATTAAGGGGGGCACCGGCACCGGCACCGGTAGTACCGGACCGGTATTAACCGGAACCGGACCGGTACCGGCGCATCCTTCCTCCGTTTGGCCGGGAACCGGGACGGTACCGGTACCGGTACAATCGGGATTTTTTCCCTTGTTCATCCCGGATCGGTACCTACCGGGATCGGACCGGACCGGGACCGGGATCGGACCGGACCGGGACCGGTCCGGTATATCGGGTCCCGGTCTTTTTTTTTTAAAAATTTTAATTAAATTAAAATTCGGTTATTTATAATTGAAAAAGTTTTAAAATATATAAGTTATTTTATATTTCTTTTAAAAGTATAACTTAATAAATTAGATTTTTTTTAGAGTTTAAATTTTAAACTCTAAAAGTTTAAAACTTTAAATTTCAAATTTTAAACTCTTAAAATCTTTTTAAACTTTTAAGTCTTAAGTCTTAAGTCTTAAGTTAATAACTTACTTACTTAAGTTTGAAACTTTTTAAACTATCATTTGTTAAACAACTTTTTTAAATTTCAAATTGTAACTTAAGTTTGAAACATTTAAAAATTGAAATATATAAAAAAGACTTGTATTAAATTGAAGACAATAATTAAAAAAATTTAAGGCGAATAACCTATAATTTTATTCATAAAAATTAAATAATACAATTTGTATTACAAATATTAGAAGAGAACCTAATCTACGCAGCCACCTTCTAGGAAGGGTTCTGTTTGAATTAGGCCTCGAACTATCATACTAATATTTGAATCCTTGAAAATAGTCTTGACGTAGAGTTTCTAACAATTCCCTCGTAACATTTTCTGGAAGTGGTTGTTGTGCTTGATCCTCCAATGCATCCATGCGTCTTCACTAGAATTTACCAAAATATTATCTATATCATATTCAAATTGGACAGGTAAACTAGGACGCCTATAATTCCTTCGCTCGGCATTGATCCAATCTCTAAACAATACCGATATCTCCAAGCTGTCCGATGCTAATGAATACCTATGCTCCCCAATTTGATATCTTGCTGCACTAAAAGCGCCCTCCGAAGCTACTGAAGATGCTTGAATAGCTAGCAAATCTCGAACCACCGGTTGAAGTTTTGGAAATGACTTGCCGCGAGTCTTCCACCATTCCAAAAGTTGAGGTTTGCCTTGTGCATCCTTAATGCTTTCCATTCCCTGATTAAGATATTCATCAAAATCATTCCTTTCATTAGAAGTAAGACCAAGATAATTTTTCATCATATCATCAATATCATCTTCATTTGAATATCTACGCCTAGAACTTGAAGGTTCTACATTATGTACTTCATCATTTATTCTACTAGAATTATACAAGTCATACAATTTTCTAGCTTCAATTCTTATGCTATCTTTAACATCGGACAAACTAGGTAATTTGTCCTCTTCGGCAACTTCGTCACCTTGGATACTTTGTTCAAATATAATCTCTAAAATATCTAAATTACAATATATTCTTTCAACCATTCGTGATGCACCTATTTCTTTGTAAGTTGGGTTTAATAAACAAGCAGTTAAATAAATTTGAGGAATAGGAATAAAATATTTTCTAAATTTTTTAATCATTGCATTAATAGAATCTTTAAACCGTGGAATATTTTTGTATTGAAAAAATTTATCAGAAATAGCACATATATTTGGTAAAACTGAACATATAGTTGGATAATAAAGTCCAGATATTTGTTTTGTAGCTAAATAAAAAACTTTTAAAAATTCTTTAAGTTCATATACTTCTTTCCAATCAGTGTCAGTAATTCTATAATCAATATCTGAATTGTGAGCATTCCAAACCATTTGTAAAGGCTTTCTATATTCATAAGCAACTTTAAGCATTTCATATAAAGAATTCCATCTAGTAGACACAGTTTTTGGAATTTTTCTAGGGGGGAGTTCTAATTCACGACACCGATTTTCAAACTCTACACGCCTAGACTTTACTTGACATTTTAAAATAAAATGGCATGCAGCTTCACATTTTATACAACCATTATTATACATTGCTACACCATCTCTAACAATTAAATTATATATGTGTGCAGCACACCTAATATGAAAACCGTCAATATAAATAGGGCAAATTGCCGGTTTTAGTTTATCAACAGCATTTGTATTATTAGAAGCATTATCAAGGGTGACACTAATTACTTTATTACAAATTCCATAAAATTATAAAACATCTATAATAGTTTGAGCTATGTAACTACCGGTTTTCAGCATTTCACAACATTTATAACCTAAAATTCTTTTTTGCATGTTCCAATTTTCATCAATCCAATGACCAGTAATAGTGAAATAATCGTTACCATTAGGACTACGACCCATATCAGAAGTGATAGTCATTCTACAAGTATTATAGTTAAATAAACAACGAAGATATTGTACATGTTGTCCTTGATAATCAAAAATAGCTTTTTTAATAGTATTTCTTGAAAAACCTGTGAAAGAAGGATTATACACTATTTGAATATAATGAACAAAACCGGAATTTTCAGCAAAACTAAAAGGCAAGCCACAAAGAACAATCATTTTAGTTAATTCTTCAAGATCTCTTTCTCTACTATAACTGCGATGTGTACTAGGGCCAGCAACATTAGAAGGGTTTAACTGTGATTGAATCATGTTAGAGGCCCCTACTCCTACAGATGCATCGGGAAGGGGAGTACCATATTTTTTTGCATCGGCTATAGCCTGAGCTTGCAAAAATTCATTTTTACAACATCCCAGTAAATGATTTCTTAAATGTCCCGTCCCACCCGACTTTTCCGTAGTTTTATGATTCAAAATATATTTACATACTTTACAAATAGCTTGAGTTTTATCATCACTTTGAATCATAAATTGCCACACAACAGATTTTTTAGGACGTTCAGCCTTTGGCTTAGCCCTAGTAGGATGTACAGGGGGAGGGGGAGTGGGAGCAGGAGCAGGAGTGGGACTAGTAGCCGTAGGCGGCTCTGTTTCATCATCATCATAAGTATCATTACCATCATATTCATTATCATATTCTACTTCTTCATCTAGCTCTTCATTAAAATTACCAAACCTTGTCTGTAAAAATTCATGATCTAATTGAGTATTTCTATCAATATTAAAAAGAGTTTCATCAACATGTGTAAAATCATCCGTATTTATTCTTAATTCAGGTTGTTGTCTAGTTTTAGATTTGAATTTAGAAGAACTACTGACTTTAGTTTTTCCGGTTACTGCATTAGTCAACCTACCAAAAAGTGTTTTTTTACCTTGGCCAACATTTTTATCACCGGATTCCATATTAAAATATTAATAGTAAGCAAATAAATAAATACAAAAATTAAATGCAAAAAAATAAACAAGTAAAGAGATGAAAGTTGAAACGAATGTACCAAACGTCTGCGTAAAAACAGACGTGTATAACCAAAAGCCGAAATTGATAGATGAAACTTGAAGCTTGAAAATTGCTCCAAAATAATCCAACAAATAAAATTAACAATTTAATAGAGACTATTAGAGAATAGAGAGTAGAAGAGTAGAAGATTGAGAGTTGAGAGAGTAGATGAAGAAGAAGAAATTTTGTGTAATAAATAATGAAGGGGTGGGGGGGGGGGGTTTATAGTTAAAATTTAGGACTAAAATGTATTTTTAAAAACTTTGGGGTATTAAAAAAAGTTTGGGGGGTAGGGGGGTGTTTTGGGGGGCTGTTTGGCTGTTATAGCCGTTGGGTGGGGCCCACTGGCCGTTGCCAACGGCTATTTTTTTTTTTTTAAAAAATAAAAATAAAAAAATTTTTTAAAAAAAAAAAAAATTGAAAACCGTCCACCGGATCGAACCGGACCGGACCGGTACCGGGACGGACCGGACCGGGACGATCCGATAACTACCCCCTTCCGTCCCGTTACCCCTTCCGTCCCACCCCTCAATCGGACGGAATCGGAGTCCACCGGACCGGTAATGGACCGGGACGGTCCGGTAATGGACCGGGACGGTCCGGAACCGGACCGATAATGGACCGGGACGGTCCGAAACCGGTACCGGTACCTCCCGGTTCCGTTGCCTGCCTTAATCATCATTGACAAACATGGTTTCTTGGTCCATAAAGGACCAAAAGATCCATATTTTACCATTGTTATTAGAGATACATTCCTGGATAACCAAGAATTTTTTCTACCCTTCAATCTTCTTTTTATCAACCATAGGTTCCATTATGACCACAAAAACAGGCTTACTGATTCGGACCAAATGTTTTAACCTATGGATAGTTTTCCTTGATCTCACACCTCTTATATTCCAAAAATGGAACTAATCATGGAATAAGAAAGGTATTCAATCAGTTGGAGATCCCTTCTTTGGGAGGGTCTATCTTATTTCTGTTTTATCTTTCCTTTTTTCTCGTCCTGCTTCTCCCTCTTTTGGTGGGAGAGATTTCAAGACTATCAGTGATGTGCTTTCTGTAAATCTGTTCATGCTCCTCTTAACTGTCTTCTTGATTTTGTTTTGTGCTATCCCTGCCTCTATTATCTTTTTTATTGGGATCCTCCTCTTCAAGTAAATCTTGATCCGGCACATGTATTTTACTTCTATCACCAATCAGATCGATAGTTAGTTGTATACCTGGTTGTCTTTTGACTTCACTTTGTAAGCTTTCAGAAACCTCTTGATCAGAAGATATGTTTTCCTCTACATCTTCTTGTTGTTCACGGTCGTCAGAAGACCTTTTACCTCCTCTAAGATCCGTGTCATTATTCTGTTATGCTTGAGTTTCTCCATTAGAGCGATTGGCACTGTCTCTGTATGTTGTAGAATCTGTGCAGTTTTTCTCACTGTTGAGGCTGGTATATTTTTCTAATATTTGCTGATTAGTGCTTGCTTCTTCACTAGGAGTGGCAATGTGTGATTCTTGTCTCTTGGAACTCCTTTTGCTAACCTCTAACGGCAAGAGAGTTTTAAAGGTGACTTTGCTTTTTTTCTTGGGCATCTTCTTCTTTTTGCTTTTCTTTTTATTTTTGTTCAATCTAGCAGCCACACTTAGTTGTTCCTCCTCTTTGTTTCTTCTGTTGTTCTTTTCCTCTAATTCAGAACTATGTTGCAATTATTCCTCGTCTCCCGTATCATCTCTTAGATCGCTACTTGTTGAACCCGCTTCCCTGTTTCCTTCTTCTGGCCCTTTCTGATCTTCGTGTTTGTTCCCCTTTTCTTCATTCTTTTTCTCCACATTTCTACATTGCAAGATGGTATGACCCAATATCCTACAATGTCTACAGAATTTTGGGACATTCTCATACTCAAGCTTTTGATTAAAGCCTTTCAAAGGGTTGTTCTCATCCTCAGTTCCCACCCATACAGCATTAATCTTAGGTTTAGTAAGGTCGACCTCCACTCTTACTTTGGCCATGCTAGGCCGAGTCTTATAGTATGTAGCAACGTCCATGGATAAAGGGACCCCAATTGGACTCACAATTTGCTTAACATAGTTCCATGTGTGTCAATGGAAAGGGGGTCCTGGTAAGAGGACCCAGATTGGAACAATCGGTGAGTCTTCTTCCGGTTTAAAGTCCGGTGTCCATTTTTCAAACCACATTATTTGTCCCTCTATTTCCAAGGATCTCTTGAACCATACACTCGTGAAGTCTTCCTCATTTGTGAAATCAAGAAAGATAGTTCTAAAATTGAAGACGCCTATTTTAACAGTACCTCTTAGAGGAACTTTCTCGGCAAATTTTGATCTGATCTTCTCGATTTGTGGTCTTGTTCTAAGAAATTTGCCAACAATCGTGAGCTTGCATTGATCTGCCATAACTCCGTAATAGTCACTGGACTTGAAGATTACAGCTGGTATTCCATTGTGGGTGGAGTATCTTGCTTTCACTTGAGGGTCCCCAAATCGATTCGAGTTAGGGTTTGTTGTCAGTGGAGTTTGTATCGCTCCTAAATAGTTGAATTTCTGAGGGTCTTCAGTTACCCCTTTATTTTTATCATTGCTCGTTGCCGGCGGAGGACTAGCCGAAGTCCCCATGGCCGGCTGAAAGAAACTCTGTCGTACAAAAAGTATTCGTTAAAGAGTAACGGCTATGGTGTACGGAGAGAGTTTTCTAGAGAAAGAATTTCATGGCATTTTAGTTTTAATGATTGATAATTAAGTTTTCATTTTCTTGACTTTAAATGAGTGAATTCTTGTGATCTTGATATTTAGAGTTGACAATCAGCAGCAGAGTGTCAGAAATGAATTTAGGATTTTATTTTATAGGTTTTGAATTTTAAAATTACGACTTTAAGTAATGATAAAAAGGAAGAAGCTAAGCATATACAAAAGTCATGGTACTATGACTTCTTTTTTGGTAGAGGCCAGATTGATAAAGTCCAAAAGGAAAGGGGAAAATGAAGTCGATTCGAAAAAAAAAATAAAAAAATTGGACATTTAAAGCTTTAATTATTTTTCTTTTGTATATACTTGTCATATTTTTTTTGTAAAATATGTGAACGCCACATATCGTTATAGTGGTTTATATTAGGCATACTCGAAAACATATTTAGTGTGCATGTAACTTTTTTCCAATGAAAATCAATGGTTATGTAACAGGAATTCGACTATAAGCATCAAGGTAAATTATGTAATATTTTTTTGAAATGTTTTGAACTTTTTAAGAAAAAATTAAAGTATGGGGAAATGGCTAAAGAGAATTAGCACCTCCTTCATAATCCTACCCTCTAAGGGATGCGGTGTTGTTGTTATACTAATTAAATCTCTTTCTAATAAAAACTCGACCAATAATACCCCAATAATCTTTTTATCATCATCAGGGTACTCAGAAGCAGGGTTATTAGATACCTCAGGAAAGCCCTCCCAAGCTCTATGTTGTTGGGAAACTCTGCAAGGGTCTTACCACCTTCTTGATTGACTATATTTGAGTCTTTGGAGTATTTTAGGATTATATTCCGCGCCGAGGATTTGGGCTTGTGGCCGGAGGCTCCAGAAAGAGAAGAACCGGACGGAGACTCTGAGGGTTAGGGTATAGGGTTGGTCGAGAATTTCATTACCTAAGTACGCCATTTTGTCCTTATTTTAGGTTCAAGTCTTGGAATAAGTAACTTTTCAGTATACGGCTCTTTACTTCTTTTGTATGCCTATTTTGTGCAAAACTGCAAATACGAATTAGATAGTTCAATAAGTTCCAAATTTTAATCGTTTAAATAAAATGGACCTTAATTATCCTGATTAAGCAGTCAAATGAATAGGGAAAAACTAATTAAAATAATTTTTGGCTTCACTTGAACTTTTGATAGGATGTAAACATCAAAGATAGAAGAATGTCACATAAAAGGGCCTAGGGAGTTTTTTTTTTATTCTTTTGTTATTCTCTTTGTTGCTTGTGGAAACTTGATGATGTGAATGTGTTGAAAAATAAACACGAATGCATTAGGTGTATGATGAAAAATTTGTCCACCAACCCACCTAGAATGTGTCAAAAGACATAATATGATCCAATATTTAGGTATACTTACTTCTCTTTCAAAAATATATATATATATATTATATATAATATATATATATATATATATATATATATATATATATATATATATATGTGTGTGTGTGTGTGTTTATTAGTATTATTGCAATAAAATTTGACTTAACGATAAAATTGACTATCTATGTATTCCACTATTGTTGATTGTGTTCACATATCCACTTCTTGACAAATCAAAAAAAATCATAAGTGGATATGAATTGTGTGGTGTTCCTTTGCTGTCTACCTTTAAGCTTTACGGGAAAGAATTCTTTGAACTTTTCTTTCTCTTCTCATTTTTAATAATTCTTTTGTTAAAAAAAAAAATTATTTAGATACTCGAACTACAATCCGTTGGAATTGAATATTTGAAAACATGATAAAGTATATACATAAATGTGTCTTTTAACTTGACCTCAGCTGACATCTATGTCCTTCAATTTTGGGTGTGACACAAGTAGACACTTAAAATTTTATTAAATTGAACAAGTAGACACACGCGTCCTACGTGGTAATTCGTGTGAGATGTCACATAGAACGCGTGTGTCTATTTGTTATACTTTATACAAGTTTAAGTGCCTACTTAAGCACACCTAAAATTGGAGGTCGTAGATATCAGCTGTAGCCAAATTAAAAGGTACATTTATGTATTATGCTCTTTTTTTTTCTTTTCAAAACCACCTTCTTAGAAGTGGGGGTCTAGGTTAGCCCAACCTTTTCATTTCTTATAGCAAAAGAATGGAGGGATGGGATAGATTTCCAACCCTCTTCCTAGTGTACAAAAAATTCCCTACTGACATCTTAAGGATTATATATAGGGGGTCTAAAGTTATGTTAGAGGACTCCACTAATTACATGTTGGGTGCTGAGGAACTAAAGTAATCTAGAATTAAAGAATTTAAGGATGAATATAAGGTATATGACCTTACCTCAAGATTATTGTTAGGAAAAAATTGTCTAGGTGAAAATATATATATATTTATTTTTAATATGTTGTTATAAATATAAATTGTCTATAATTGAAGTTATTAATGGTTATTGTACCGATTCAAGTCGTATGTTAATATGAGTACTTGAAACATGTATGATGTGCCATTGACCATGTCATTAAATTTTTACATAAATTTTATGTAGCTTCTATTGAGTTTTAATTTCTTGATCTTACTATCCTACTGTTGCTTATGTTTTAATTTATATAGCTGAAATTTCTCTTTTACTTTTATCATTTCAAGAAGAAAGAAAAATATACCTATGTCGTTGAAAAAATGCAAGAGAAGTTCAAGAAGTAAATGTCTAGCGGTTTTTTATTAATAATAAAATTAAAAAACTCAACGTGAATAAGTACAAGCAAAGGGGGCTAGTCTTACCTTACCAATTCTAATGAGGTAACGAACTTCTACTAATTAACAAGCATGAAGAAAATAAGAGTTAGAGAATATTAGGTATTGTATGATCATCACTGAGTTTGCAATACACTCTTGATAATATTACGAATGAGGATTTTAAGTAATGCAAAAATATAAACGCCACGAAGAAGGTTAGGTTATCAACCTCAAGTTATATATATATATATATATATATATATATATATATATGAATTAAAAACAATAGTTTGTGATAGTCTGCACGACCTACTAATTTAGTTATTTAACTTAACGAGTTACTTATCGATGAAACAGGTTGCCTAACGTGTTTCAACAGTAAGAAAACAGTAACTAAATGAGACAGTGATTTTTATGTGGAAAATCACCCGGCTCACAAAGGTGTAAAAACCACGACCTGTACCACTACAGGATTTAACCCCAAACTTCACTAAACAATGAGCCTCAACAAATCAGGTTACAACTCGATGACAAACAAGGAATTATAAACTCTAACTCCTAACAACACCAACCACCCAAGGTTTGTGCTTTCCAAATCTTCGAGTTAACCCAACTTGAAGACAACAATCCTATTTCAGTTTATAACACACTGAACTAAGATTACAACTCAAAGAATCAACTCCTAATACATCACTACTAAGATACCCTAGCTAGACTCTGTACTTAGGACCAGGTTCTTCTAAGTGTTTCTTAAGTCGCCTTTGTTGCACTTGCTAAAGTCAATCTCACAATTGCCTTTTTCTCTCTGTAAGTGCATGGTTGCTTTGGATAGCAGCTCTGCCATTTAAGCATACTCCTCAAGGAGTTCTTGGTTCACTCGAACTCCTTCTTGAAATCAAACTCTACTTGCTTAGAGTTCTTCTTCAAGTAAGACTCCTATTTGCATTCAACTTCGTGCCATTCCTCAGTGTTGTAGTTTGACTCAACTTCAACTTCATATCCACACTTCTTTGCTGACTTGATTTCATCATCAATTATGTCCACGTGTAGTTTCCCAATTTTGACTTCTAGCATTGCTGACATGGATTTCTCCATCCTTTGAACTTTCACGACAGTCTTGAGAACATGCATTGATGGACCAGCTTTGCTTACCTGTTTCATGTCACTTTGTCATTTAGCAAAACTCCATAGAACCCAACAAATTCCCCCTTTTTGATGATGACAAACTCCTTGCCTGGAGTCCTGTTACATACAGCTAGAGTTTGACACATGTGAATGGAACAGGTTAGCGTATGGGTGATAAGCAATGCACAACTAGTTTCCCCCCTTTTGGCATCATCGAAAAGCTGGTTCATAGAACTAACTTTGTAGTTAAAAGAGGCGTTAAACAATTCATGGCCACTGGGGCTATCACCAGAACAAGCAATTTAACAATAATATATGCACAACAGGAGAGAAAAGTGCAGGATCAGAGCTGAACAACCATTTTCATTATAAAGCAGGCAAGTCTTACAACATATGTAGCTAAATTCTAAGACAAGCCGAATCTATTGAGCACACTTAAAGGACAAGAGCTAGGACAACAGAGGGACTAGGCTGACTAGGCCGAAGGACTAGTAGGGGGAGGGGTAACAGGAAACAACATGGAGAGACGACAAATGGCTTCTGCATGTTCAGTTCTTTCACGAGCAAGAGTCTCTTGCAGCTCCTCAATTTTAGCCTAAAGTGTACCTATTTTTTCCTCATGAGCAGCGTGAATAGTAGCCAACTCAGTGAACTTCTCAGCGAAGGCATTCCTGGCCTTTTGAAGAGAAGTATTAGCACGCTTTATTGAAGCAGGAAGAGCCACATGGTCCACTCTACCAAGCACATCTTTGGTGGTCTGAAAGGACCACACTTGAACAGGAACACCAGACTCTTCAAAGACTGGAGCTAACCAAAACCCATAGGGGAGAGCATGCCCATATTCTTCCTTAAGTAGGACCCTCTGCATATGTTGAATAATCAGGCGGGGAAAAGTCAATCTTGACATTTATATCCAGCAGTTCCATCAAAGTCATATTCAGGTAATTTGCTTCAGTACGCCTCTCCTTCCGAGAGGTGAGGATTTTATGGACAACATCAAAGTAGAGTTTGTGGAGGGGAGACATCTCACGCTTCATGACATGGCGATGGTGAAGGAGATTTAGCATGCCAGAAAACTTCCTTGTGATGGCAAGGGCAGAGGCCATGTTGGTCAAGGGAGGTCACTCGTTGTTGACACCCAATTTTGACCTCCCTATACCCCTCTCGGGTTGTTATTTTAATAACAATAATTATTTTAAATATTAACTTATTGTATATTTTACTTGATTTATTAAATAAATTACGTGTTAACACTTTAAAATTAGTATATAAATATATAATTATTCTCTATTATTATTATTTTTATCATAAATTTCATATGATATTACATGTCATTTATTTTACGTACAATATATATACGTAATTTATTTATTTTTTTAAATAATTTATCTTTTGATAATTATCATTAATTATTATTTTATCTACTAAATTTTATATACGGAGTAGTTTATTTAATAAATAGTCATTCGAATTCAATTTCTAATCTCAAATTATTTAAATCCTAGCCCCTTTCTACCTAATTTATTTTAATTTTAGCCTAAATTGGGCTAATTTGGCCCAATTTTAAATCCCAAAGTTTAATCCAATCTCATCCGTTTATCTAATACGATCAACGGCCGAGATCAAACCCCTTTTCTTCTTTCCTTTTAAACAAACACACCCCCCAAACCCTAACCCCAAACTCACTCCCTCACCAGCCGCCTCTCTCTTTCTCTCTCTCTCCTCACCTTCTCCTCCAATAAAACAAAACCCTCAACCCGTCGGCCACCCTCGCCGCTGAGCCAGCGGGCGCCGCCGCTCCATCATCGCCGGTGAAACGACCACCAGTGCTGACGCCGCTACCTCTTCTCCTCTCTTCTTCCCTCATCGACGAGCGGCGTCCCACTGCTGCCGCCTCGTTTCCCCGATGAAAACCCTATGAACACCACCATCGCCTCTTCATCTCCACCAAAAATCACTACCAATACCCCACCAGCCAGCGGAGCTCTACCAAACAGTCACCCGAACTCCACCCAAAACCCCAAAAGTTTCTTGTTTCTCCGATGAACGGCGGAAGATATCGGCGATCTAAACAATGGATCTTGCAGATCTGTTTGAGTTCTGACCTATGTTTCAGGCGTCTACTCCGTCTCATCCCCTTCTTTACAGGTTCTAAAGATTTGAAATTCATTGATAAAATTTATGTGTTGCCGTTTAAGCATGTTAAAAACTTTAATTTTTACAAATTTTTTGTTTAAACTTAATTCTGAAATTGCAAGTATATGTGTTTTTTTTTGTTTATTGGTAAGTGTTGAGTATGCTTTGACTACTGTGTAACATGGTGAGCCATTTTCTTGTCGAACTCTTCTTTTTTCTATGCGGCCGCTTCAAGTTTAAGTTTGGAATTGTTATTTGATTTTTGTCCGATGCCTCCGCATTGTCATAGTATATTCTACATGTTGAAACATACCTCGTTAACTAGTTTATTAGAACGTAGTTCGCATTCATGTCTGGGAACTTATACTTAGCTTCTAGACTTAAAAATCTTGTTATTCTCCCTCTCTGGCAAGCTGTGATTTTGTTCATTGACCGATTCTATTACTTTAGATTGTAATTGGTTCAGTTCAAGCATGATCTATGTTTTCCTTTCGTGTATGAGTAATCTTGGTATTTGTTTGTTTCTAGTAACTTTGGTGACTTTGATTCTGGAATTTAAATTGGGACAGGCCTAAGACTTAGATTCGTTTTGGCATGTCGTCATCCCTTGATTAATTCTCTTCCCTTTTACGGATTAAAGCAGATTAGTACTTGGTTAATCATGGTAAAATGTTGATCTGTTAGTCCATAACTGATTCGGCTACTTGATTTTGGGGAAAAGATTTTAGTATTGACAACTTGGATACTCGTTATTTATGGTAAGGTCAGACCAATTTTGTATGTCAATTGATTCTGTGTGTTAATTAAGGTAATAATTTCTTTATTTGATTTTCTTTATTCTGGTCACTTTTTTCGTCATGGTAAATTTGAGGATTAATTGATTCTATATGTGATTAAGGAAAAGATTTTTCTGATTGACTCCCCTAATTAATTCCTTCCCCTTTACTAGCAGGCTTTTATTCCACTATAAAAACAGCCCCTTTTCATTATTTTGAGGGGACCTTGACATCTACTACTCTGATATTAGAAAGAAAACTTCTCTTTTTGATTGAGAATTATTGATTGCTAAGGGTCGGAGCTTATATATTTTCTTGTGTTTACGGCTAACTGGTTAGTTCCTATCGAAGTATTTTTAATTCAAATGTATGATTCCTTGTAGTTTAAGATATGCTCTCTAGTCCATCTATGTTTATCCATGGAAACTCTTGATATATGTGTATTGAATCGGTAGACAGCATGCCTATAGAATTTCTTCCTTGTTGTTTGCTTGATCATTTCTTTTCTTTCTATTATTTATATGCCTCAGTTATGAATCAATGTTACTTGTAAAAAGGGCTGTATTTCTTTATAGTATTGCTGGCTGTTTGTATGATTATATTTGGGTTCATCTTGGCTTGGCTTCATGGGATTTGGTGGAGAACGGAGGTTCTAACGCACCCCTATTCCTTGACATAAGCACTGCCTAGGATCCTTGAGATCCTCAGGAACTCTGACATGTCAGGGACGGTCTTATGGGTTGCAATGGAATCCTCCGAATCTTACGTTTACATGCTTAACAGGTTCTGATTAGAGGCGGTGAAGAGTTGTTCGGGATCGAGATTTCTGAGTATCGGGACAGCCTGTTCTCTAGCTTTAAATTATGTTCATTATTTTGGTCTGTAATAATTTATCGTAAAACTCTGACGATAAATAAGATATTTTGGGGGACTGCTATGGGGGAGGGGAAAACTACGTGCTATTTGCCTTAGTTGTTTGAAAACGCCTGAAAACATGCCTATAGGTTTAAGTTCGTTTCAGCTTTAAAATTAATTAGCATGCTCTATGGCTTAAAACTAGTTTTCAGTTCTGTTTAGTTGTCATGTTTATAAGTTAAATATGTTTCAGCATTTATGATAGTTACCTACCATGTTTTAAGTTGTAAAAATCAGTTTCAGCATATAAATAACAAAGCTAGTTACCATGTTTAAAATCAACTTCATCTTTTAAACAAAATCAAAATCATGTCTAGTTTAAAAATTGATTTCAGCATCAATGTTCTGTGTATTTTACATAGCATGCCTATAGGGTTAATTCAGTTTCTGCATATACCATGACTAGAAATCATGCCTATGGGATTCAGCACGTTGAAACTGTTTCAGCATGTTAAAATCTTTCATCATGTTAAAATCAGTTCAACACGTTAGAAACTGTTTCTGAATGCTAAACCTGGTTCAGTATGTTTCAGCATTTTTAAACTAAGTAGATATCATGCCTATAGGACTTGTTAATTTTCAGCATGCTAAATATCCAGTCTGTTTATAGGATTAAAACTTCAGGTTGTTAAAGTGATCATTCTGTTTATAGGAATAAAGTTTCAGCATGTTAAAGTTAGGATCCATTTCTGCATAATGATGTTAGAAATCATGCCTATAGTATTGAATCTGTTCTACATATAATACGACTAGAAATCATGCCTATAGGATTCAGCACGTTAAAATCATTTCAGCATGTTAAAATCAGCTCAGCATGTTAGAAACTGTTTCAGAATGTAAAACTGGTTCAGTATGACTGTTTCAGCCCTTTTTTTAGAACATTCAGAAACCACATCTATAGGATTAATTCAGGCTCAACATGTTAAGTTAAAGATTCTGCTTATACGTTCAATTTACCTTCAACACATTAATTTAATTAGCTCTTATGCCTATAGCTTTAAAACAGTTTTAGCAGGTTAAAATAATCAATCATCCTGTTTGTAGGATTAGATTTATTTACAGCATGTTAAATAATTAGAAACTTTGTTCATAAGACTAATTAATAAGTGGTTTTGCACGTTCTCCAGATATCATGCTATATAAAGTGTTAATTGTACGAATTATGAGGCCTATGTGAGATCATTTATGTGCTACTTGTTTTCCAGTCCATGTATGTTTTGATTGACGTTAATCCCGAGTCTAATTAAGTAGCCTTGAAATCTTATTGTCTAGACCCATATCCAAAATAGTAGACCAATGCCTCTTGGACATTAAGTGGGACGAGTAGGCATACTAGGGTACGATAGATTTTTCTCATTTCTTTAGTACGCACTTAGGTAAAATAATCTTAATAACCAACTTAGGTGGGTAGATAGACGGATATGATGGAAATCGACCCAAGCAGAATACGACAATGTCTTTGGAATTGTCTTCGATAATAAGCCGGGCGCTGATCCGAATAGGTTAAAACTAACCTAAGTGTAGCTCTTGTTTTATTAGATGGTTGGGGTAGTTATCTAAATCACTTAGTAATTAGGTTTCTTTTTCTATATTCTTGTGTTAATTCTGTCTTCTCGTTGATCTCCTTTTCGTTTCCTTATTTATTTTAATTGCGGTTTATATGCATTATCTTTTTTCTCACTTAGACTATTAGTAACTAATTTATCTACTTGTTAAAATAAAGGTTTATTTGTTTAATTACTTAGTTAATAATAGGCTAATAAAACTGTTGACCCTTTGTTTATCACTTAATTCCCACATACATAACGAATCCGGCAGGGACCCATATTTGTGGACCTCGAAAGGTGCTTAATACCTTCTTTTTGGGGTAACTTGAACCCTTACACGATTCTCTGGTTGCGTAGACTTAAAATTTAATTTAATTATAATCAGTTAGATGGTGCCCTAACGCGCCTTAAATTCGTTAGGTGGCGACTCTTCACTCTTTTTCCTAAAAGAGAGTTGTCACGTCGAATCCCGCTTTTCGCGAGAAAAATGGGGCGCGACACTCGTTCTTGACATAGTGACTCCATCCGCCAGTGGTAATGTCAAGAATTTGGGAGATATCCTCGGCCGTTAGATCAATAGAGACCCTCCTCACAGAGGTAGAAAAGACAGACCCCTTCTCTTTCCCATTCGTGTAGAATTTAGTCACTTCAGGCCTGCCAAATTACCTCTGAATGTCACCCTGAAAAAGAAGGGTGGACCAGCCCTGGTATTCAAGCTTTTGGAGCAGGGTGGTCATCTCAGGTCCACCAAGGCCAGTAACAACTCGTCCTCGTATGACAGCCCTCTTTTGGAAGTGGAGGATATGCAGAAGTTCATCATCGGTAAGACTGGAGGGATCAATGTTGGACGGAGGAGGATCCTCAGTGTAGTCAGAGTCAGACTCATCAGATGGAACAAGTCGAGGGACCCGTTTCTTCGTACCCGAGGTAGAGGCCGAGGAG
This sequence comes from Jaltomata sinuosa, assembly GCA_003996215.1. Lineage (NCBI taxonomy): Eukaryota > Viridiplantae > Streptophyta > Magnoliopsida > Solanales > Solanaceae > Jaltomata > Jaltomata sinuosa. Next base: position 686,466 of record QJPP01000817.1, on the reverse strand, counting down.
GAAGGAGTTTTGGCTGCAGGGGATTTTTTGTTCTGGGTGTTAAACCTAGTCGACGGGGTTATTTTAGAAGGTTGAAGGGAGGCTATTTTGGCTAAGGGTCGAGAGATGACCTTGTTCCAGCTGACTTTACCAATGATGAGATCCGCCCCAGATGACTTATGGGAAGGACGCTTTCATTTATTTGCCTTGAGGGAAGAGTCAAGGGAAGCTTCCTTCAAATGCCTCTTGTTTCGACTGAGTGGAACACGTTGGTGAGAGGGAGGAGGGGATAGGACATCAGGGAGCTCATCCACTGCGATGGGGATGGGAGCACCACTGGATTTCTTTATATGGGAACGACGCTGCTGGGGAACAAAATTTACCAAGGGGTCATCATCATCAGGTTGATGAACTTGAAGTGGAGCAGGATTTTCCAGACAGGGCATGGAAGAGAGAGGCTTGGGAAGGTTTGGGTACAATCGAGGGAACTGAGTACGATACTCGTTCCACGCAGCAAAATCCCGCAAATTAATGAAGAAGGAAGGAGTGGGTGGAGGCTGAGGCGAAGGGGTAACCAGAACTATAGCAGAGGACTCATCGATGAGAGACGGATTATCACTTTAGGGGGGAGGGAGTACTGGCATGAAAGATGCCAGTGGGATCTAAGATGGGTTAGAGAGAGGTGATGAATTCGGAGACTCCATGCTAGACTAACCTTTGTCTTTTGAGGATTTGTGTGATGCTGAGTTGGAGACAAAGTGGGTTTTATAATGGTAAAGTAGGAATGTGAAAAGGATTGGGAAGTGAAGTGTTTTGGTGGTGGAAAATGACTGAAAGGAGGTGATATGATGTTGAAAGGACTCTGGCGGTAGCTTTTTGAATTTTAAAATAACAGTATTAATGATTAAGCTGCAGATGGTGGAACACGTGTACTCAACTGGTTCAGCCTATCAGAAAAGTAGCTTATGTAAGACATACCTGATATATCCTGAGGCCTAATTGTAGAGATGATTGCATGTACAGACTCAACCCAATTATGTTAATAAAATCAATAAGTTGGAACTGGGACACACAACTAAATGTGCAAGGCTGAAAAAGTGTAACATCTTAATACAAAATTGACTTTTAACATAAGCATTTCTAGCCAAGCATTGGGGGTAGTTTATGCAATTTTAATCATCCCCAAGTCTAACCTATTCTTTTCAAAGTGTTTTCTACTCAATGCCTTCGTAAAAATGTTAGCAATTTGTTCCTCAGTAAGACAGAACATGATTGAGATGAGACATTTTTCCACATTATCTCGGACAAAATGGTGTCTTATATCAATGTGTTTAGTTCTCTTGTGTTGGACTGGATTTTTGCAATATTTATGGCACTAGTATTATCACAAAAAATAGGAACACATCCTACATTAATACCAAAGTCCAATAGCTTCTGTTTGATCCAAAGAAGTTGGGCACAATATGAACCAGTAGCTACATATTCAGCCTCAGCAGTGGAAAGTGCAACATAGTTTTGCTTCTTAATGAACCAGGAGATCAAACATGATCCAATGAAGTGAGCCATACCTGTAGTGCTTTTTTTATCCACCAAATAGCCTACATAATCCGCATCTACATACCCTACAAGTGCAAAATTGCTTCCTTGTGGATACCATAGTCCCAAATCAGTGGTTCCCTTAAGATATCTCAAGATTCTTTTGATAGCTTTGATGTGAGATTCTTTTGGACTTGCTTGAAATCTTGCACACAATCCCATACTAAAGACTATGTTAGGTCTACTAGCAGTAAGGTACAAAAGGGACCCAATCATACCTCTATAAATTGTTGCATCCACAGATGGACCTGTTTCATCCAAGTCTAGTTTTGTGGCAGTGGAAATAGGTGTGTCAATCTCCTTTGCTTCCTCCATTTTGAACCTTTTGAGCAACTCCTTCACATATTTCTGCTGATGAATCATAGTTCCAGTTGGGATTTGCTTGATTTGAAGTCCTAGGAAGAAGTTGAGTTCCCCCATCATGCTCATTTCAAACTCACCATTCATCAACTTTGCAAATTCTTGAGTCAGTTTTACATCAGTTGATCCAAACATGATGTCATCAACATACACCTGTACAATTAGCAGATTTTTGCCATTATTTTTCAGAAACAAGATGTTGTCAAGTTTACCTCTAGTATGCCCATTCTTCAAGAGAAACTGAGACAATCTTTCATACCAAACCCTTGGGGCCTGTTTCAGTCCATATAGTGCCTTGTCCATCTTGTACACATGATTTGGAAATTTTGTGCTCTCAAATCCAGGTGGTTGCTTCACGTATACTTTCTCCTTTAGATTCCCATTCAGAAAGACACTCTTCACATCCATTTGATACAAGGTGAACTCCATAAATGCAGCAAAAGCAACAAGTAACCTGATTGTTTCAAGTCTGGCAACTAGTGCAAATGTTTCATCAAAGTCAATTCCTTTCTCTTGGTTGTATCCTTGGACCACTAGCCTTGCCTTGTTTCTTGTAATTGTTCCATCTTCATCAAGCTTGTTCCTGTACACCCATTTTGTGCCAATTATAGTTCTATCCTTGGGTGGAGGAACCAGGTGCCACACCTTGCTTCTTTCAAACTGGTTGAGTTCTTCTTGCATGGCCATTGTCCAGTCCTCATCAAGAAGTGCTTCATTTTCCCTTTTTTGGTTCAATCATTGACAAAAAGGCTTCAAAAGCACACAAGTTCTTAAGTCCTGATCTGGTAGTGATTCCAAATGTCAAGTCTGTGAGAACATTGTCAATAGGATGAGAGTTTTGGTACTTGTAGCTTTTTAGTACTATCCCTTGTGAAGGTTCAGCAGGTAAATCATGGTTGAGTATTCCCCTGTCGTAATACCCTCAGTTGTTACACTTGCAAGTGTGTCAGCAGTTGTTCCCCCTATCAATGTGCCAGCTGTTTGTCCATCAGACGGACCGGGTTGTGCAACTTGTTCCTGCAGACTGTCATCAGTATCACTTTCAACCTGCATGTTAGTGTCAATAGAAATAGTAGATTCATCAATGACTACATGCACACTTTCTTCAACACAATCTGTTCTCTTATTCAGAACCTTATATTCTTTGCTATGTGGAGAGTATCCTAAGAATATCCCCTCATAACTTCTAGCATCAAACTTACCAAGATTATCTTTCCTATTATTATGCACATAACACTTGCAACCAAAGGATCTGAGATGGGAGATATTTGGTTTCCTTCCCTTAAGAAGTTCATAGGGAGTCTTATCTAGGGGTCTAGTCATGCACCTATTAATGATGTAACAAGCAGTACTCATTGCCTCAGCCCAGAGATTTTTGGCAAGATTTCCTAATATCATCATTGTCCTAGCCATATCCTCTAAGGTCCTATTTTTTCTCTCAACCACTCTATTTTGTTAAGGAGTTCTAGGAGAAGAGAAGTTGTGATCTATACCTCTAGAGGAGCAATACTCTAGGAAGTTGGCATTTTCAAATTTTGTAACATGATTAGACCTTATAGAGATCAAGGAGGAGCCTAGTTTCTTTTCTATCTTCTTAACAAAGATGGTGAAGACTTCAAAGTCATCCTCTTTAGATGCTAAAAATAGTGTCCAAGTGTACCTGGAGTAGTCATCAACAAGAACATATACATACCTTTTGCCTCCTCTACTTATTACTCTCATTGGTCCACACAGATCTATGTGGATTAGATCAAGACACTTGGTGGTACTTACCATATTTTTTATTTTGAAAGAAGTTCGTACTTGCTTCCCCCTTACACAAGCACCGCAGACTTGTTCATCCTTGAACTTGTTCTTAGGCAAGCCTATAACTAAGTCCTTTGAAGCAAGTTTGTTCAACTGTTTCAAACTAGCATGCCCAAGTCGTTTGTGCAATAGTAAGGGGTCACAGTCAATTGCACTAAGACAAGTCAGGTTAGTGCCAGGCATTCCCAAGATGTCAGCTTTATATACATTTGTATACCTTTGTGCAGTCAGAACAACCTCATTGGCATCCATCCTCTTGACCTTGCAACCTGTAGAAGTGGAAGTTACCTTATTACCTTTATCACATAGCTGAGATATGCTGAGTAGATTATGCATCAGCCCATCAATATGGTACACTTCTTCCACTGCCTTCGCTATGGATTTTCCAATCTTTCCAACTCTAATAACTCTACCCTTTTTGCCTCCTCCAAAACATACATTACCCCATTTGATTGAGGTGAGTGAAAGGAACTTCCCTTTGTCTCCTGTCATGTGCTTGAGCAATCATTATCCATATACCAATGATTCTTGCTCCCTTTCACTTTCACCTGCAAAACAGTTTAAGGGTTAGTTTTAGGAACCCAGGCAATCTTGGGTCCTTTCTTATACACAAAAGGATGTATTAAATTTCTTCTAGCCCATCGAGAAAACATGTTGATGGACATGTTCCTTGGTACAGATTCAGAACTGTTTCTTTTGGCCTGCTTAATGTTTTTATTTGTGTACCAGGCTGCAGTTGGACATTCAGTGGTGGGGTGCCCCAGTTACCCACAGATAAAGCACAGGTCTTTGGTAGTAGTTGTTTCTTTATGAAATCCTAGACCTGCTCTTTCATTTTGAGTTCTTTTTCCCAATTTATTCACTATTCTAGATGAGTTAATCCATCTATTTGCCTTTTCAAGATTAAACTTTATCCTGGAGTTTTCTAAACTCAATTTTCTCACCTTTTCCTTTTCATAGAACAAATTTTCCGTACAACTTTTCAGTTCAGACTCAGCAGTCTTTTGACTGTCACTCATTTTCTCTTTGCCTTTTTCAGAGATTGCACATTTTAAGATTTCTGATTTTAGACCCAAGTTGATTGAATCAAGTTGTCTGACCTATTCCTTTAGGATGCCATTTTCTTTGTCAATTGCAATCTTACAAGTCTCAAGATCTATGTATTCAAACTTCAGACTTGCAAGAGCACTGAACAACTGGTTCCTATCAGAGGTCTATTCAACAAAGTCTTCAATTAATGCATTCATCAGAGCAAAAAGTTTCTTTTTATAAAAAAAGATGCAGTTTGTCTTTAAGTTCAAGAATGCTTACCTCAGTATCAGCTTCTTCTTCTTCAAGATCTGAGTCTACAATTTCCATGAAGGCAGTTTCATCTACCTCTTCATCATTAGATTCTTCAGTTCCTGATCCCCAGGCAGCTACCATGGCATAGTCTTCATTTTCTTTCTTTTTGGAGTTCATCTTTGCTTCCTTTTCAGTCCTTTCTTTCTTCCACTCAATTTCCCACTGTGGACATTCTTTAACCATATGATAAGTCTTTCCATATTTATAGCATCCTCTTTGAGTTTTGTCATTGGACCACTTTTTGCTACTTATTCCCTTCTTGTCATAGCCACTTCCTTTCTTGAAGAATTTCTTGAAGTTCTTTGCCAGAAATGCAACTTGTTCCTCATCAAGATTTGAATCATCACTTTCAGATACTTTGAGTGCCAAGGACTTTTCTTTGGATCATTCCCCCTTCTTTAGATTTTCCATATTCATTTCATATATTTTCAAGTTTCTAACCAGCTCATCTAGAGATATATCAGTGAGATCCTTTGCTTCTCTGATGGTTGGGACTTTCACATCCCATTTTGACTTGGGCAGGACCCTTAGAACCTTGTCAACTTGTTCTTCAGTGGTCACAACTTTTTCTAAGGATGATAGTTCATTAACAAGGGTGGTGAGTCGAGTGATCATGTCTTGCAGTGACTCATTTTCCTTCATATTGAAGGTTTCATACTTGGTGAACAACAAGGCAACCCTGAAATTTCTCACTTGACTTGTTCCTTCATGAGCATTTACCAGAGCATCCTAGATCTATTTTGCAGTAGTACAACTAGACACTCGATTATACTCATCAGGACCTAGTCCACATACTAGGATGATTTTTCCTTAGCATTTTTCTTGAGAGCAATGAGGTCATCATGAGTGTATTCACTTCTAACTTTCTTCACAGGAACTCCTTCAACCGTCTTCACCGGAATGGTTGGACCATCAGTGATCATGTCCCATAGTTCAAAGTCTTCAGCTTGAATGAAATCCTCCATTCTAGCTTTCCACCAAATGAAGTGCGATTCATTGAAGAGGGGAAGCCTGGTAGTGGATTGTCCTTCAGAGTATCCAATTGGTGGTGTAGAATTCATTTTCAGGATCTTGTTCTTAAGGTGTTAGCCTTTAATTAAGAAACCCGCTCTGATATCAATTGATAGTCTCCACGACCTACTAATTTAGTTATTTAACTTAACGAGTTATCTATCGATGAAACAGGTTGCCTAACGTGTTTCAATAGTAAGAAAATAGTAACTAAATGAGACAGTGATTTTTATGTGGAAAACCACCCGGCTCACAAAGGTGTAAAAACTACGACCTGTACCACTACAGGATTTAACCCCAAACTTCACTAAACAATGAGCCTCAACAAATCAGGTTACAACTCGATGACAAATAAGGAATTATAAACTCTAACTCCTAACAACACCAACCACCCAAGGTTTGTGTTTCCCAAATCTTCGAGTTAACCCAACTTGAAGACAATAATCCTATTTCAGTTTATAACACACTGAACTAAGATTACAACTCAAAGAATCAACTCCTAAGATACCCTAGCTAGACTCTGTACTTAGGACCAGGTTCTTCTAAGTGTTTCTTTAGTCGTCTTTGCTGCACTTGCTAAAGTCAATCTCACAATTGCCTTTTTCTCTCTGTAAGTGCATGGTTGCTTTGGATAGCAGCTCTGCCATTTAAGCATACTCCTCAAGGAATTCTTGTTTCACTCGAAATCCTTCTTGCAATCAAACTCTACTTGCTTAGAGTTCTTCTTCAAGTAAGACTCCTATTTGCATTCAACTTCGTGTCATCCCTCAGTGTTGTAGTTTGACTCAACTTCAACTTCATATCCACACTTCTTTGCTGACTTGATTTCATCATCAATTATGTTTATGTGTAGTTTCCCAATTCTGACTTCTAGCATTGCTGACATGGATTTCTCCATCCTTTGAACTTTCACGACAGTCTTGAGAACATGCATTGATGGACCAGCTTTGCTTACCTGTTTCATGTCACTTTGTTATTTATCAAAACTTCATAGAACCCAACAGTTTGTCTGTCTAAAATAACCTGAAGTATTTTCCTTTTCTTTTCTTCTTCAAATATGTCCAACGGCACTAGATGGTTTATCACTTATTCTTGGATTTATTGAATCTTGTTGAAGTTGTTGACACTATCATATGATTATGCTTTTTCAGTCGCATCGATAGATGCCTTGGAATAAATCTATCAGTCACCTTACCATCCCAACTATGCATTCCATATGTGTCTTCCTTTTGGATTTTGTTGCTTTCACTTCTTTGTTGCCTAGGTGAGAAATTTCCATCCTTAGCCGACCATTTTATCAAAGCATATATCCACCATATTATCCTCCTCATCCTCATCAGAAAGTCTTTATCCAAAAGTGGACTGATTAAACAATGGCCTTTGATGCCAAGGGTTCAACAATATTGTGCACAACACCTGCAAATTTGGTGTGTCTGGGGATAGTTTCACAGTAATTGCTTGATGAGATCCTCTTTTTTGCAAATTATTCATGTTTTTCCATTGTAAATTGTAAAGTTGATATTCCATGAACTAGTTCACTAGGTTTTAGTACCTTTTTTTTTAGAGAAGCATAAGGTAGTTGTGTAGTAGGGTTGAGTACCCTTTCCCTAGGATTTTGAGGACTCTCCCCAGTGGCGAAGCCAAAAATTTTGTTTAGGGTGTTCAAAATTTAATATATATGTATAAAAAATAATTTTTGACCTATATACTGCATATAATTTTTCTTTATATAGTATAATTTTTCGACGAAGGGTATTTCGACTGACAACCCTAAATTACATGTGGCTACGCCACTGACTCTCCCACAGCCAAAGGCTGGGGAGAAAAGGTGGCAGCTATGGCTGCCCTAGCTAGCCATCGTAAGAGAAGAGAAGAGGAGAGAGTCTGCCCTCGCGGAAATATTAATATTTTCCTAAAGTTTTTTTATGAATAATATTATTTTTCATACCCAACACACCTTTAAGTTTTGTTCTAAATTTTCTATTAGTAGTTATAAGTGTTAAAATCCAAAATTTGAACTTGGTCAAATGCGCGTAAATGATCTTCTAATTGTTTGGCATGTCGAAAAGCCAAAAAGAAACTTGTATGCCACAACTTATTACATTGGAGGTTTTTTTTTTCATATTTAAAAATAATTTAATTTCTTTTTGATTAATAAAACATATTATCATCTCCAAAAATATATTACAATTGAGCTGAGATAGTTGAACTGCTAATATGAACTCCCTTGTCTATCATGGATTTTAATTCAATTTTGAAATATTTATTTTTACCCTTAGAATAACACATATATTTGGAGGAAGGGAGGGAGTATATGTATCAAAGTGGATAATATATACAATTTGCTTTTTTTAGGTCAAAGAAAATGGTTATTGACCGTACCAAAAGCAAACAAATAAGTACAGCTTTTCAATTATTATTAGTATATAATAATTATATTTCTTACTAGTTAAAAGTTAAATATTAAAAGACGACTCATTCCAAGTCATTATAAACTTCTCAAATTAGCTATTTTGAAAAGAGAACCCAAAAAGCAAAAAATAATTTTTTTGAAAAGGACACCTAATCAGTATTCCCACGGTCACTTTTACTTGTCGTCCTGATTAGTCAAAATAAATTATCAAAAATAATTATCATTATAAAAAAGTCAAAATATAATTAACTAGTACATTCCACCTTTTTCTTTACTCAATAAATATGAAGAGAAATTAATGTGATAAAAAGGAGAGTAATATTAAATTAAGATAAAAAATTAAATAAGAATAACTTAATCAAATTACTTTTTTAGTTAACGTTTTTATAAGGGGCGTGAAAAAAAATAAAACATAACAAGCAAAATGGATCAAACGGAATATCCCTGTGGAGATAGTATTAACGTCGCATGTTTATTCATCCAACATTTGCAAACACAAATTAATACATAGTAGTAATATTCAGTAAAATTGCTTTTACAAATGGCAAAACAAAAAATAAAAAAGAACTCCACGTAAAAAAAAAGTGCTAAATAAATTTAAATATCTTCCTGATCAAACCTTCCCGGAGTTCACAGGTTCAAGCCTTGATAACAGCCTCTTCCAGAAATGCAAGGTAAGACTACATACAATAGACCCTTGTGGTCGAACCCTTTCCCAAACCTTGAAAATAGCGAGAACTTTACTGCACCGAGCTGCCCATGATCAAACCTTCTCCTTGTCAGCATATTTTTGTAAAGCATCACCAACCAATTTCCCATACCTAAACTCATCAAATATTTCAACCCCCATATCAACATAAAAATCATATGATTTTTTATTCCAAACAGCCACAATTCCCTCTACTGATGAAAATCCATTATTTGCAGCAATAGATGCAACTGTCCCAAACAACAATCTCCCCATGCCTAATTTCCTATAACTCTCCCTAAAATAAAGACTCTCAAAATAAATCCCAGCCTTATCATAAAAACACGAATAATTCGCGTAAAAAAACGCGTATCCAGCAATAAACACGTCATTTTTCACATCATCGTCATCATTGCACGATTTGGACTTAAATTCATCGGCCTCTTTGTCCACGACATTTGCCTTAAGGTCAAATTGTTTCAGGACAGGCTTGAATTTTTCGTTTTTGTTATTGATATCGATAAAAGGAGTTGGTGATACTTCAAGTAGAAGTACTGAGGGACCATAAAAGAGAGGATTAGGGTTTGTTTTATTGAATAAAAGGTCACAAAGGGAAGATTCAGTAGCTTTGTAAAGATGTGTGTAGTTATGATATTCATGAATTTGGTAAAAAAGTTTGTATATATGGTGTATATCATTTTCATTTGCTAGTCTAACTCTAACATAAACTTTTTCAGTGATTGTAAGGGGGGTTTCAATTGTAGCCATGGTGATGATAATAGATGGATGGATTGGGAAAAAAATTTGAAGTTTTTTTTTTTTTGGTTATGATGAGATATGTTTGAATGATGAGGTTATGGATTGAAGGTGGTTATTTATAGTTGAAGTTTTGTGTTTTTTTGTGTTTTTTTTTTTGTGGGGTTGGTGGAAGAAAAGTATTAATAAAGTTTTGAGGCTTATTCAAGATGTGCAACTTATATATTCACATTTATATAAGAAAAAATAAAAGTTGAATTTGGTTGAGTTGGTGAAAGGTGAGTAGCGAGTGCCATGTCCACGTACTTTATTCTGGCAAATTTTTAAATACTAGAAATAAGGATTTTTTTCTATCACGAATCAGTTAAAATTTATGTTATTGAATATGATTTTCTCACTAATTTTTTACCGAATTAGTTTATTGGAAAATGGATGGTGGAAAAAAGATTCTCACTGAAATAGTGGAAGCTTTCTAATTTTTTCGTATGAAAACATTACTATTTTTTTCTTTTCACACCGATTCAATCAAAATAATTGTGAGAATAACACAGTGAGAAAATAGTGACTTTTCTGTAGTGCCTAAACTCAATAATGTGGTAACAGATGATGTCATTGTAGTGTGTTGGAAATAACTATTGAATCGTGTTCATTCATAAGAGGTGTTAATTAGCATGTTAGCTCATTAGTTCGTCCTCTTCCTTAATCCTAACCCAACACTATTATGGGGTAGATCTAGATAGAATAGAGATTTTCCACATTAATAAAGGGCTAGGGTTTAAAATAGAACAAAATATTTTCAATGACCGATGACACGAATCATAATTGTTACAGATCCGCTTTCCATATAAAGAAATCCATAAATCTCCTATTCAAATAATACACTATCAAGTGCCATTTGGTGTTTTCAATATGTCACATTACCAAATGCTTAATTTCATATTATATCAATTTGGCTTAGATGTATATATTGAATTGAGTAATTATAAAACTGAGGCAAAAGTTGGTGAGGTAGTTGATGGACTAGGTCAATGGTATTAGAGATGTTTAATTAATTATGTTATAATATTCCACTTTCATGTGAATACTATTTCATATCAACCATATTTTAATTTCATAGGGTAATAATATTCCTTTACATTTTTTGTTTTTACTTACATTTTTAATAATGTCTACAAGGGGTACTGTCAAGTCAGCTGTCATCTTCCTTTTCACAAAATTAACCTCCAAATATATTTATTAATTAATAGAATTTTCTTTTTTAAAAATGCAAACATATAAAAGATTAGTTTTGATTTGAATTAATGCAAAATAAATATTCTTTTCGACTCAAATATTCTGTCGTGATTTTTAAAAATTATTGTCTCAAATTATTTGTTATTTTTGAAGTTCAAGACAAAATTTAAAAAAAACATTTTATTCTTAGCAGTAATTATTCTTGAAGACTACAAACACATGAATAGAGTAAATATCTAATGACGATGGATTATATTAAATAGTCAATCCCTTCCTAATTAAAATTTTCTTAAGAAATGTATAAAAAAGAAGCACCACAAATAATTTAAAGACGGAGGAATTTTCGATTTAAAAATATAGATTCTTGTCAATTGTTAAAAAGATAACATGTTCTTGGAAATAAATGAAAGTCAAAAGAGTAATTAGGTAGAACGTTAATTCATGCAGCAGTAAAAGTTGTGAAATCTAACGAATTAGTACTCTCTCCGTTCATTTTTACTTGTCATTTTTTGACTTGACATACTCATTAAAAAAATAATTATTGACATGATTATTTTATCATAGTACCGTTATTAATTAATGGTTATTATTGTATCTTGAATCTAGTTTGGAGAATGAACAATTAATGTTAAGGGTAAAATAGGAAAAAAAAAGTTGTCATTCCCGTTGATATGTCAAAAAAGATAAGTAAAAATGAAAATTTAATTAGAAAATAAGTGATAAATAATTCTGAATGGTGAGAGTAATTAATTAAATTAATGTTTATTATTAGGTTGACTTTTCTTTGTTACGTGCTGTTAAATTCTCCTTTGCAACTAATTCTACTAATTTGGACCAAAGTAGTATCTCAAATACCTTGACAAAAGGGTCGCGCGGGGCGGATTACAAGGTAAGTTATTTACGTATTAAATTTTGTATAAGTAATATCATGTTTGAAAGTATTTTTTATTATGTATAAAATTAATACAGTGTTGTGTTTGGTGTGCGATTAAGAAATTCATATAAGCATAAGTTCTAAGCGAATTTAGAATTTCTAGAATATGGTGCACCATCAAAAAAATGCGAAAATTAATTCCTAATCCTCTAGGTAAATAATTCAACCTTTAACCAAGTGCACCATTTACTCTTCTTGTAATCAAGGGCGGAGCCTGTGTGTTAGTTGTGGGTTCGACCGAATCCAATAACTTTGGTTCAGACTCTGAATCTGTAGTAAGAATTTCATTGAACATGTACAAATTATTAGTTGAGAACCCAGTACCTTAAAAAAATTAGAATCATGAAATCATAAACTTTATATTTTGGCTTCGCTTTTGCTTGTAGTAGGAGTGCCAACAGATAACATTATACCAAATTTAGAAAATATATACATAAAAATATCTAATTTTACAGAGAGATTGACCACGAATTCACGTGTCCCATATTTTTACCCATAAATTTGTCACTGTGCATAACGGAATCCTCCCTGAAATAATACAAAAAAAAATCATAATAATTTATATGCTATTAATATATACTTGCATAACTCTAACCGACTACCGACCGACCCCTTTTATTGTCCATATATTAGTTGCTAGTTTAATTTGCAGTTTTTGACTGTCCCTCCCATACCTAAATCCCAATTATTATAACTATTTTTTCTTATAGAGTTAACAAGACACAAGTTGCGAGACTTTTTCTTCTCATTTGAGAAAACAGTCAAATAATCCAACCTAGCACTTACCTACCTATCACTTTAATTGACTTATATAAAAATGAACACACGTCAAGGTTGTTGGTGGAATCGTAAAGATCTTTCTAATGAGGTGTGTCTCACAACTTGCAAGTTTTTTTAATTCTTTTTGGGTAATATTTCCCAAACGTAGAGACAAGTGTACCTAATTGGTGACAAAATAGGCACAACTCACAAGTTGTTAGAGACACACACATGTACATGTGCAAAAATAAGTTTGTGGTAAAGCACATTTTGTTGAATCATTAGAGTTCATAGTTTGGTGAGAGGGAAGCAGCAGTATCCCAAATGGCTACAAGGGTGACAACAAATGGCATTTTTCCATTCACATGGTTCGATGCACTCCCTCCTTCTCATATTATTTGTCCTCTGTTGATTTAACACACCCTTACAAAAGCTTTAATTAGATGTATATTTTACTCTCTCTCTGTTCAACAATACTTGTCCACTATTGACTTTGCACACTTCTAAAGAAATTAAATAGAAAGGTAATTTTACCATATCACTCTTTGAATATAATAAATATAATATTTTAAAAAATATAATAGGAAAATGACTATAATTAACGATAAGGGCAAATTAGGAACTAAGTATGTATAAAATTATCTCTTGATTTCATAAATTGGACAAGTATTGTTGGACATCTATTTTTAGTAAAGTGAACAAGTAAAAATGAACGGAGAGAGTATTAAATTAATTTTAATAATAATATTTTGGAACTCTAAATTTGATTACTACTACTTTATATAGTTATTTAATACTAATAACAGTATGAAAAAGAAGTCTTGATTTGTGAACCAACGTCATCTTATTGTTTTAATTATATAAAAGAAAACTTATTCGACATGCAGACCAATCACCTACTCTTGTGCAACCACTAGGCGAACTAAGAATGTAAACATTTGAGAACTAAATTACGTATCAATTTGAATAGGCAATGTCACACAAATTGACACAAAAAGAAAAGTAAAATATATGTGAAGCTTCATTCGTTAGACATGGAACAAGAGCCAGGTCCATAACTTTTAATGAATTAATTATACTGTATGAATTTTATTCATTATTCAAATTACTCTATTTAACTCATTTGTCCAATATTATTTCCTTAAAAGAAAATAGTACTAGGAAAAGTTTTTTATGTACCATAATTTGAAGCGGTAAAATATTTTAAAATAATAGAGATTTCTAAAAAAAGAAAAAACTTAAATATGGCACAATATTTGTTGGCTATAAGAAGTTTCAAGATTTATGATCTTAAACCTATCATATCAATTGTGTTGTTATAAAAGTTTCTCATTAAGAATAAATGGGTATAAAATTAATTATTTTTAAATAAATAATAATAATAATATCATATAAATTGAAACGACGGAAAGTAAATAACAAAAAATTCACATGTTTAGGACTTAATTACTCCCTTAAATACTAATTTATCTAATTATATTTTTTACCATTTTAAAGCTTCGGATCCATCCCCTTTTTACGCTGATTGTATGTATCTCAGATACATGGATAACTAATTATGAAAATTTTAATTAATTAAATCTCTTAATATAAGGTGAAAATCAAGGAATGTATCTTTGTTTGATTAATTTTATTTTATTACTTTTTAAAAATAATAAATTCATTAATTTCATTAATATAAGACGGAAACATATATCTTCACTAAATTCCATCTGTTGTATCATTTTATATGTATCTAATATTAACTTCATGTATATTTTAATATGTATCAAATATTAATTTCATGTATCTATTTATATGTATAGTGTTAATTTCATGTATATTTTAATATGTGTCAACTATTAATTTCATGTATCTGTTTATATGTATCTAGTATTAATTTCATGTATTTGTTTATATGTATCTAATATTAATTTCATGTATATGTTTATATGTATCTAATATTAATTTGATGTATCCAGTACCAATTTCATACATTATATCCAAAATACATGTATCTATAATCAATTTAATCTAGTATATCTACTATTAGTTTGATGTATCTAATATAATTTTCATACAGTGAATTCAAAATACATTAATCTAGTATCAAGTTGCTCCATCAGAATTTTTGATACATATATCGGTGCATAGGTACATGCTTGAAACAAGGAAGAAGAAGAAACAACACAGATCTGACAGAGATACATTCGTATGTACATGAACAAACATTAACTTTCATATTCAGTACGAATTAGTAGATTCTGATACATGGGTACACAGTACATTCATCTGTATCATGAACAAAAAACTACATTCTATATACATTACATTGTAGATGGACACCCCCAAATTACACATGTCAAACATCACCAAATCTCTGCTAACAAAATTACTACTTGCACCATTCTTGTCGGCCTAAATATTATAGAAGGAAGAATTATGTAATTTTAAAATTAAAATATCAACAATGGTGGATGAAAAAATGAATTGTAGATGAAAAATTAGCATTCAAAATCATCGCTAGCGCCGGCGTCGGCACCACCACCGCCAATTTTGTCGCTCTCATCAAAAATCTAGCAGCCGTAGCTCTTCTGAATCCACTCAATCGAGTTCTCAAAATCGCTCTTACAGTCGCCGGACGTCGAAAATAATTTTCCCAAGAAGATTCATACATCACCAGATCTCTGCAAGCAGGAGACAACCATTAGGTTTTACTTTTAGTAGATGAAGAAGAGAAGAGAAGTAAGAGGGGTAAATACGAGATTTTACTTTTAGCAGAGGAAGTAGAGAAGAGACGGAACAAGGAAGATACGATTAGCTGTAATTTGGGTGATTTTGAATTTGGGAGGAGCGTAATTTATGTCGTTGGAGAAGAGATCTGTTTTGGTGATGTATCTGATATAAAGAAAGGAATTTCTGATGAGATAGGATATATTAAGTAATTAAAATAAATTGATGGAAGAAATAGTAGATATGATAAGGATGTTTAGTTCGGGACAACTACACAAATGCCCTTTAAAGGGAGTGGCTTTGCATTTTTGCCCCCCATAAAAATGGTCTTACAAAAATAGTCTTCCTTGTTTTTCATGTATAGAGCAACTACATTTTTGCCCCTCTACACCTCAAATATTTTTAAATAACTCTCAATGCTCATTTATTTCTCAACTTTTATATATATTTCTTTTTCTCTTTTTTTTTTTTTTTTTTTTTCTTTTTTTCTCATCCTTTATTTTTCTTTTATTTTTTGTTTTATTCTTTCTTCTACATTTTTTCTTTTTTCTCAATCTTTATTTTTTTTTCTTTTTTCCTCTCAATTCTATTTTTTCCTCCTTTTATTTTTTATTTTTTATTTT